>JAMJFZ010001871.1:7927500-7967500 GCA_026225945.1 Cricetomys ansorgei
AGACAGGTATTCAATGGCCAGCTTGCTGTGCCAGGCTCTACCTGGACTGTGTGCTACTGAATATGACTGATGTTTGCTGAGCCCTCTGGAGCCTGAGGACAAGACGGACTAGACTGGAGTATCCCACAATCCCATCTTCCCTGGGGATTGAGTCTTCCTGCTGAGCCCTCTAGAGCCAGAGGAGTGTGAGAACTACAAGTTTGCTTTTAGAAGCATTCCAACTGCTTAAGTAGCCACTGTGCACACAAGGAACAAAATTCAAAAGGCAAAGGTAGTAACAGTGGAAAGCTAAGTGACCCCCCACCCCCACCCCTGTGCCCAACCTCATCGCTCCTGCTGGGAGCAATAACTAGGAGTTGTCTTACCAGGGAGCCTTTCAGGGAGAGCTTATCTATGCGTGCTAGGGTGTTTTCATATTTATATGAATATTTCTATACACATTTGCATATGTTTAGATAAACTGGTAGGAGATAAATAGTGTGTTTTTATTTTTACATTTTACTATTTCTGTGTGTGTGTGTGTGTGTGTGTGTGCTCACGTGCTCATGTATGTTTGTCATGGCTCACTTGCAGAGGTCAGAGAACGACTAGTAGGAGTCAGGTCTTTTCTACCGTGTGGATTCCAGGGATCAAACTCAGGTCATCAGGCTTGGCTGCAAATACCTTTACTCACTGAGCCACAAAAAGAGCCATAGAGTAGACACTTCTAGACAGCCCTTCCTTCCTCCCCGGCTCTTCCCCGCACTGGGAGTGCTGGGATTGAGCCGAGGCTCCCTCACATGCAAGTGCTCTACTGCTGAGATACTCCTCCCCCAGCTGCTCTTTCTAATACTAGTGGATGTTCCCCAGCAAGAAGGTTTCAGATACAGGCTGCATAGTGGGTGCTTCAAGGCCAATGCCCACCCCCCTGCAGAGGTAGGAGTGAGGTGTGAAGGGGTGCAAGGATGGGGTCCATGTCAGTGAAGTCTGTTGAAAAGTCAGTGAGGACCAGGTGAATAAAATGTGGCCAATGCAAAGCCCTTGGCGAGATGCCTGGTGATGCTCAGATCCAACAGGGACAGGCAAAGGGACACCCCAGAAGACCCACCACACCATGAGGTGGGCAGGCAGGGCAGGTCACAACACACTCTGTGGGTCCCTAAGCCTTGCTTCATGTTTGTTTGTAGAGACTCAGGCAGGAATCTGCCCTCCTGATCCTGAGGCCTCGGGTTGCAGGGCTCAGAGCTGCCCTGGGGACTGGAGGGGCATCTAGCAAATGACCCCCTAAGCTTGATGCCCCTTGATCACAAGGCCAGATAAGGGTGGGTCACCAGCTGACCTTAGGGCCTCAGGCCATTGGTGAGGAAGATGGTGGGGAAGGCTACAGTCAGAAGGGCTGCCTCCAGGCAGAAGGCCCAGGGAAGAGTTTCTCACCTGACAGTTTTCAAGGGAGAGTCATTGCATTTCATTTCCATAATGTTGGCCAAATCTGACTTACTTTTATTTTTCTTTTAATTTTATTTTTTCAGATAGAATCTCACTATGTAGCGCAGGCTGACCTAAAACTCACGATCCTCCTGCCTCAGTCTTTGGAGACCTGAGATTATAGATGTGTGCTACCATGCCCAGAGAACCCTTTCATTTTGAAACTGAAATATATAAGTCTTCAAAACACAGCCTAGGGGCTGGAGAGTTAGCTCAGTGGTTAAGAGCACTTGTTTTCATGAAGGACCCGGATTCAATTCCCAGCACCCACATGGAGGCTCACCACTTCCTCAGACACCAGGCATGCATGCGGTGCACAAACATACGTGCAGGCAAAAACACTCATATGATATGAATAAAATAAATCTTTAAAAAACATTTTAAAAACCCACAGCCTAATGGGTTTTCATGTGCATACTTACCCATGTGGTCACACCTCTCCACATGCATTTTCCTTCCCTAGAAATCACCAATCCCTACATGCGCAGTAATCATGTGGTCACCGTCCTCACCTGCACACCCATCCATCGGTCACTATGCATACACACCAGACCCATCCTCCTATACACACTCACCCGTGGGTCACCCATACCCACGTGCATCCACACCGCTATATAAGCCCCCTTGAAACATTGCAGTTCTTAGCACCAGGCCTCCCCATAACTCTTCCCCCAGCACCCCTCAAATGTAACCATAAACTCATCTTATGAACTCATGCAGTAGGACCCCTCTGTGTTTGCACCCTTCCTGTAAGGTGGTGTCTGTGAGTCCAGCTGTGGTAATGGGTGAAGCAGGGGTTTGCTTTCTTAACTGTTGCATAGGTTTGAATTGTATGAATATACCCCAATTTATGTGTACCACCATTTCCAGTTTATGCAGTGCTGAGGATGGAACCCAAGGCCTCATGCACGCTGGGCAAACGCTCTACCAACTGAGCCACACCTCCAGCCCAAGACCTACTTTCATGCAAAAATGTATTCTACTCATATAGAAAGGTAAACAAGAGTAAACATCTGAACCTTTATAACATGAACACACTGCCCATCCTGCATCCAGAAAAGCAAACAAAACTACCTGAAGCCCCGCATCCCGAGGTACGTCAACTTGCCTTGACAACCCTTCTCCGAATTCTCAGTAGCATAGCTCAATCTTGAGTTTTTACAAACTTGATAAAAATGGAATCACGTGGGACTGACTTGCGCGTGTCACACTCAGCAGGAGGTTTGTGAGATCCATTCAATGTGTGTGTGGCCAAGTTTGTGCTTTATCAGGACCGCAGAGTGTTTATGACTATGTGGATGAGTCTATCCACTCTTCTGTTGGTACCCACACCACTGTTACACACAGGGCTTTTCTCAAGTTTTCCAGTGTGTCCTTGACTCTACCACATGACTCTGCTTCTTAAAGTATCATTGCTAGAAAGTAAACCTCTTTAACTTAAATACATCAAGTCAGTTTTTGGAGAAGTTTTTAGGTTTACAGAAAAATTGAGCAAAGGGGGCAATATGTACACACTTGCTGGACTCTGCCCAGCCTGTTTGTTACCCTGCCTTTCGTTGGGGTGGTACATTTGCTACAACAGTGAGTCAGTATTAAAGTGTTACTAGTAACTCCATTCCCGGCTTACTATGGAGCCTTATGGAGCCTTGGTGAATGCGTAACTCCGTGTGCCCACTACCATCATATCACACAGAATCATTTCATCGCCCTAAGAATTCCTGGCCCCCTCATCCTTCTGCCAGCACTAACTTCCACTCTTCTTCGTTACCTCCATAGTTTTGCCTATTCCTGAAAGCTCTCTAGCTGGAATCAGACAACATTGTCTTTGTATTATTATCCATTTCTCTTGTTTCACAGTCTGCATTTAAACTTGTTGACACCCTTCCTTCCTCTTTTAGATAAGGTCTATGCAGCCCTTGGTGGCCTAGCTGGGTAGACAAGGCTGGTCTTGAACTCACAGAGATCCACTTGCCTCTACCTCCCAAGTGCTGGGATTAAAGGCCTGTGCCACCATACCTGATCTCATTTCTTCTTAACCCTGAACATTGTTCCATTGTATGGATTCATCGGAGTTTATGCATTCACTGAGTGAAGTGCATCTTGGTTATTTTGAGTTTGGTCAGAGTAGCTGCTATGAGCTTCCATGAGCAGTGTTTTAGTGTGGTCATAGGTCTCAACTCTGTTAGGCAAACACCCCATAATGCTTCCCCTAGGTATAATGTGATGAGTTTGACCTTGAAGACACTGCCAAAATGCTCCAAAGCAGGGGTCCCATTTCCAATTCCCTACCAGCAATGAAGAAAGCGTTCTGCTGTTCTCTGCCCTCATTTGCATTTCCTGTGTCTGGTGGTTTGTATTTGGCTCACACTTGTAGGGTCTGCGGCATCTCCTGGTTGCTTTTGGTTTGCAGGTGTTTGATGATGTAGGAGGCAGAACCTCTGTCTGTTATGTATTTTCCATCTATGTAGCTTCTGATAAGAAGACTATTCAAATCCTTTGCTCATTTTTTCATAGTTTTTTTTTCTTATTGTTGAATTTTAGGGCTCTTTGTTATTTTGATACAAGTCCTTTAATAGATTAGTGTTTTACAAACACTTTCTTTCAGTAATTCCAGGACTTGAGAAGGGGGAGAGGCAGGAGAACTAGGAGTCCAAGGCCAGCGTTAGCTATATTATGAGTTCAAGACCAGCCTGGGCTACACAAAACTCCATTTTAAAAAGGAAAAAGCAAAGCATATTAAACTGAAACTTCACATCATACAACAGAGAAAAAAAAGATTATTTTTTTCACTAAAGAAGGTAACTATAAAAATAAATAAAATAGTTGGTATGGTGACACATATTCATAATCCCATCTCACAAAGCTGAAACAGGAAGAATTAAGAGCTCGAGGCCAGCCTCGAATACATAACAAGACGTTGTCTCATAGCAACAAATGCATACATAGACACACACAGGGGAAAGGCCTCATGTTAGTCCATCTTTGCTGAGTCTTATCCTCTACTTCTGGGTCTAAGCCCAAGGCTTGATCTCCCTGTTTGAGAGGTGCTTGCAGGGTCAATGGGTAAAGGTACTTGCCATCAAACCTGATGACCTGAGTTCTATCTCCAGACACCCCCGTGGTAGAGAGAACCCACTCCCACAAGTTGTCCTCTGACCTTCAGACCCACACCAAACTAAGACCTTGATTTAGTCAGAACCAGAAAGTGTGAGAAGTAAATAGTAACACTTTGTTTCTCTGTCTGCTAAATAGACACTTCTGCTAAGGGAATCATTGAGCATCACGGATGTGCTTCACCTACCACCCCCACCCTTACTCACTCACTGTCGAAACCCTGTGATCATCCACCCAGCGTGAACACACTTCCTCCCAGGACAGCCATCTCTCTAGGGGCAGGTCTGGTGGGAAGCCCTTTAATGCATCAAACCCGAATCTTCTGAGAACTTCTTCCTTCTCTGCTCCCACTTCCACACTTCCTAGGATCAAAGAGAATTCATTTGTCCCACATAGCCATCAACCTCAGTGGATAGCTTCAGTTTATTCATCTTTAAAAAACTGAGGAGGAAGTCCCTGTGTGGTGGCATACACCTTTAACCCAGCACTCAGGAGGCAGAAGCAGGTGGATCTCTGAGTTCAAGGCCAGTTTGATCTAAAGAACAAGTTTCAGGACAGCCAGAGTTACAACAGAGAGAAATCTTGTCTTAAAACAAACAAAGAAGTGAAGGGCTCAAGAGATCGTTCAGCAGTTAAGAGTACTTGTTCTTACAGAAACCTGGGTTCAATTCCCACAGTCTGCATGGCAGTTCATGACTGCCTATAACTCCAATTACAGGGGATCTAACACCCTCTTCTGACCTCCAAGGGCACCAGGCATGCATGTGTTGTAGAAGTTTAATTTTAGTTGTGTATAAAATAATTGTTTTGTGTACTGTTGCGGGGAAGGGCTGTCTAGTTCTTGGCTTTATTGGATTTATGTGGGAATGTTTGATTGGTTGTGATCTGCATGTGCTATAAGTAGAACATCTGAGGAGTTCTGAATCAATAAAAACACCTGAGCTCAGACGCTCAGGGTTCCATTGTCCAGTATGGCATTGGCCATGACGGTGGTTCTCTCTGCTGAGGTCTGGCAGGGTTTGCAGCTATGAATATGGCTCCCATCTTGTCCTTGCTAAGCTGCTACAGTAGCATATTGATACATGCATGTGATTCACAGATATACATGCAAGCAAAACACACATACACATAAAGTATAATAAATAATCCTTAAAAATTATGTATTTATTTATCGTTTATGATAAAGATAAGCAGAACATTGTGAGAGCTCAGCATCATACCTGGTTCTCAGGGAAGTATAAGAGAGCCCTCTTATAGCTACACCTGTGATTTCCTCCATGGAAGGGAGTAGATCTTGTCGTCTCATCTGGCATCTCAGCATCGTTGAAAAGGGGCTGTGGTCTGAGACGCTGGGAGGCTCTGCCATAAACCACCAAGTTTGCATCCTGAGAGACATTTGGAATAATCTTTTCTGGAGACAGTGTTTCATGTAGCCCATGCTGGCTTCCAACTCACTGTGTATCGGAGGCTGGCCTTGAGCTCTGATACTCCTGCCTATACATTTCAAGCACTGTGATTACAGGTGTGTGCCACCATAACTGCCTGCCTTAGGATATTCTGACCCAGCCCCTCCCAGTCTAAGAATTTAGAGACTAGAATCTCCAGAGGCAGAGCAGAAGCCTGTGGGATAGGCAGGGATTTCTCAGTGCTATGACTGAGCTTTGGGTTTAGAGCCCTAACACCTGAGCTATGGGCTGTCTGGCTATGAAGATGCCTCACCGGGTGACCAGACAAATGTCTTTCTCACTCTGGGCCTTAGATACTGTGAGTGGTTATCCCCCATGGCTTTTTTGAGGCTTCTCTGGTTCTAAAGCTTGACAATCAAAGAGATGATTCTTGAGCTTGAAGAAATCACAGGTCTCAATTCATCCAAGACTGAGATGCTTCAGATGGGAGAATGGAAGAAGCAGAGGGTGGGAAGTGGCTGGATGAGACTGGGCAGGAGTAGGTGAGATCCCAGGACATTGGGAGAGTGTGGGAAAATACTTAGTATGAGCTCAACTCAATAAATTCCCTTCCCTAGGAAAAACTTCCCATGTCTGCTCTGTCTGTCATCCACTAAATGGCGAGCAGTATTTATGGTGGGCTTGTTGAACCCAAGTCTTCTCTTATTAGTACAATCCAGCTAGGGTCAGCAAGAGGGCTTGTGGGTAAAAGTGTTTCTATGCTCTAGAACCCAATCTTTGGTGAAAGGGAAACAATCAACTTAAGATTCAACTTATGAAAGTTGTCTTCTGACATCCACACATGCCCCAGCAGCTACATACCCTGCCCCCTCTCTCCCTACCCAACCCTACTACCACACACCAAAATAAAACTTTATTTTAAAACATTTGATACATGAAAGCAGTTCAGTAGGGGCAGGGAGTATAACTCAGTTGGCAGAGTGTTCGATTAGCGTGTTTGAAGCCTTGGGTTCAATTCCCAGCATCACATGAAATCTCAGCACTCAGAAGGTAGAGGCAGGCGGATAAAGAGTTCAAGGTCATCCTTGGCTCTCTAGTAAGATTAAGACCAGCCGTGGCTACATGAGTCACATAGAGTGGTGTGCTGCTACTTCTGGACTTTGCTCTTTAAATATTCGTCGAGTGTTCCTGCTAACTTTTGACCCTTCCTGAAGATTGTCTATGTATGGGTTCATCTCTGACCCAGTATCATGCTTGGGGGACATAGTGGCAAGGCTCTTAGACAGAGCTAGGTTCCTGTACAGATGCATGGAGTGAGGCAGCCCTTCCCTCCCTCCCCCATTGTGTAAGACCCAGCCTCCTGCCAGTCCCTATTCAAAGCCTCTAGGTGGCCAGAGACAGAGGTGCAGATCGAGTGACTGCTCAGTGTAGGTCCCTAGAGTCTCCTGGCTATTAGCTGTTCCTCTCGCTAGGAACTCGGTCTTTGACTTCTCTCCCCAGGGCTGTTGTTACCAGGCCACTAGAGCAAATGGAGCTTCCTTATCAAGAAAGGAAAAGGAAAAAGGAAGAAAACAAAGGAGGAAGGGAGGGATAGAGATGGAAAAATTAAAGGAAGGTTACACAGCCACAGGCTGTAAGAACTCTCAAAGATGGCCTTGTTCACCCCTGGTCCTTCTCCTAAGGAAGAGGAAACTGAGTCTCAGAGAGGCAAAGCTGTCAGGTTCTGGAGGCCTGTGGGTGTCTCTGTCCTTGGTGCTGAAACATCTTGGGCCGGTAGAAGTCGTTTATCTCACTCTAAGACATGGGGCTTCCTGTTAGATCTCTTCCAGGAATTCTTAACCAAGGAAGAGAAGAAGCAAGCAGGTCCTGAGGCGCAAGAGAGGTCACTGAAGGAGAAGGACATCAGGACAGAGGCTTCAGAGGAGCGTAGAGGTGGCAGCCTGCCAGAGAGAAGAGAGCCTCTGACATTGTTTTCAAACAAAGGCAGTTATCTGGAAAAGAACCAACCACCATACAACTGTAGCCTAAATACGAAATGACTGAAGAAGAATAAGAAACGTGAGTCTCGAGCGAGGCGAGGCTGAGCGTGTGTCAACACGAGCAAACTAATTCAGACGGGCACACAAACACAATGGGAGGAGTGACGGCTGGGTGATTGTTGTCCTTTGTTTTTCTTTTCTTGCCTGATGAAAAATTTGCAAATTTTTATCCCGCCACAAAGCAATCAAAACTGTGATTATGTTTCACAATTTTGACAGCTAGTTTCATGTACTTTAAGTAGTTCTGTTCTGTGTTAGACAATTCAAACAATTTGCTTTCCCTCAGGAAGCTGAAGAAGGACCACACGTACCTCCCTTCCTGCTAAGCCTGTGAGTATAGCGTGTATAAAAACTCTTCTTTGCCTCTTAATAACCCTGAAGGTAGGTACTGCTTGAACAGATGAGGAAATGGAGTGTCAGACTGACAGGTGCCTGTCAGAGACTAGAATTGGAGTGGTTATTTTGGTTCTGTGCCCTGCATTCTAAGCCCCAGGGAGTCCACTCCTTGATATCCTTGACCACAGCACAACCAGACCCAGGCTTCCTGATTCCTTCATGGGCCATTCCCTTCCCATCATTGCCATGAGGTCCAGTGCTTTTGCTGAAGGAATGGAGAGGAGAAAGTGAGCCCCTACTGAGACCCTGGTTCCAGCCTCCTTCATGCTCCACAGTTTTGATGGGGAGGAAGATCCAGTTTCCAGGCCTGACTGAAATCTGAGCCAGGTGCCCCTCCCGCTCGCTCCCTGTGTCCTTCTGCCCCGGGTGGGGAGATGGAAGGGCTGAAGGCACAAGGAGAACCATTGTTCTCCCCTCCACCTTGTGTAGCCACGGTGGCCCAGCTGTCAGCAGAGCGTGGAGGAGTTTGTGTAAGTTTGCTGGGGGTTAAGAGCAGGTCAGTGTGGGGCTGCAACTCAGGCCACTCTCCCAAGCCAGGCAGCCCCGTGGGAACAGGAATGCATACCTGCTGCCCATGGTCTGAAACACAGAGGGCAGCCTGAGCCTCGAGGCATAAAGACGCAGACCCCCAAATTCACCACTACCTACTCTAGCCCTCAGTTTCAGCACAGAGGCAGATCACAGAAGCCTGACCGGACAGGGAACCAGGAGATAGGATCTCCAGCACATACATTTGACAGGAAATGCACTCAGGCCCAGAGAGGAAAGAAGAGTTAATATGAACTGTGGGTCGTACTGAGTATATCATGCATACGTGCATTCATTCATCCATCCAACAAACACTTGGAATGCTAAGTACAGACTTCGTCCTTGGGGTTTATTATAGTTTTCATTCAGATTACCATTCATGAGGAAAACAAGAGGCTCAGAGAGTCAGCTCAAGCAGTATCTACCTCCAAGGTTGTGTAGCTGTGATTTGAAGCGCTCCTACCCACCCTCGACCCTTCCTCTACACTGAATCTATGTGTATGGTAGGTAGGAAGTCAGATGGATGAGAATTTCCTAGCAAGTCATCAGATCCTTTCCCCGTCTCCTGACAAATTGTGTGGCAGAGTCATATCAATTCCATGCAACAATGTATTTGAGCAAAGTACTTAATGGATTATCTTCTGGGAAGATTTCCAGGAGCCGATGAGCCTACCACATTGGGAAGTTAATCCTGATAAATTCCTTCCTCCGTTGATTCATTTCCTCATTGGTCACATAGAGGACGCAAATGCAGGTTGTGCTTCCGGCAAAGCTCTCCCCATCACAGGTTGTGAGAGTTCTGGAACAGGGCCGTGGATGTGGGAGCCCAGAGGTGTGTTCACACTCTAGGACTTTGTCAGAGTTGGGTGGGTGAAGGAAAAGACACACCGTTTAAGCAGTACTTGAAGGGCTCAGAGGCATCCTTATTTGCTCTATGTTATTCCTTGCGGGGAGACAAACCATTTATCCTCAATTCACAGAGAAGAGAGCTGAGGCTCTGAAATCACAAGCTGCTTAGGACCATGGAGTCTGTGAGCAGCAGGGGGCGAAGACTCTCAGGTCTCTGGACACCCAGCCAGAGCCTCTTTCTCAGAGAGGCCGTGTGATTCGGATGCTTGTGTATGTGTTGGGGGTTGGGGGCTGGAATGGCAGTGGCAGATGTGTTCTTCCGAGGCTGAGAAACGCCTAGCTGGGCAGAGGCCCAGAGGTTGGGGAGTGGAAGTGGAGGAGGGGCTTCTACCCCGCTGGATGTGTGGGAGGCAGAGCGAGTTCCTGGCTCGGGTTAATGATCCCTGCTGCCCATATCACCCAGTGGTGGGAACAGGTGGCCAACATGGAGCTCATCTGAGGAAGGGGGACGACTGAGTGGGGAGGCACCCTCTGCGGTCCATGTGAAGACAGCTTTTCAGTCACTCTATCCCTAGGGAGACAGCACCATGACCGAATCCCACGGTCCCCATCTTCACTCCTGTCTTCATTGAGATCCCAGTGGGCACTCCCCCACACCATGCACCTACCTCCCAGGGTCTCCTGTCCCAGCATCCTCAGCACTGGCAGAGTCCCTCTGGACACAGAAGCCTGCTCCTGCCACTTCTTCCCAAAGAGCCTCCACACCCCCACCCCCAGCCAGAGCTGAACTCTACACAGGCTTTCTTTACGGCCTGATTTGCCTTTCTAATCCTGAACACAGACTCCTCTTTATGCAGTTCGCACCCTCCCGGGGTAAGCCCCATGTCAGAGGCTCACAGTGGGCAGACTGGGATCTTGGCCAAGAGACGAGACTGGTTGTTGTTTCCTGGTGTACCCTGGCTTGCTGCCACTCAGAACCTGGTGCACACCTGCGCCTGGGGAGTTAACTGACACTCCATGGTGATCCAGGTCTCCTGCTGAGGAACACAAGCTCCTCTGGCCCCAGTGTGACACTTGCTCCTGGTTGGGGGGGCACAGAAGCCAGCAATGGGCCAGGACAGAGGCAGAAGGCTCCCAGTCCTCCACAATGCCCCTCACAGAGAGGGGCCAGGCCCTGAGACTTGCTTTGTAGACTTTGTACACCAGGGCTCCTGTAAAATGGCGGGCTTGAACACACTAGGGATGGAGGGCTAGCATCTCAGAAAGACAGATTCAGGATACCCAGGTGCAAACATCAAGATGTCTTTTTCTTAGACTCAAACTTCTGCCCATCCTCCAACCCCTGAGGAACAGCAAAGGAAGGGCCTTTACCCCTACATATATGTGGTCTTTGAGATATCCCTGTTACTTCTGGCCTAGAATAGGTGCTCTTTGCTCCATCCCAGAGAAAGGAGACAAGGAAATGAATTCCCCAGGGTTGCAAAGGGTTGAGAGCATCAGAAGAGCTCAGAGAACCAGCCACTGACCCAGATGTTCATGGCAGTATGAATTTGTCGCTAGTGACCACATTACTCTGGTCAGAGTGCACTGGTAACATGGGGAGTACCTAGCACAGCAGTAAAGGACAGTGTGGGGTGCACTTTGACTGGGGTTGGGGCAGACTTGCTGGGCTCCTCCAGGTCTCAGTACAAACCACGGAGCTCATACTATACGTGTCTGGAAGACTCATGGGACATGGGCTGGAAAGGCCTCGTCAAACTGTCTTCAGAAAACAACAAATCTGCTGGTTCTTCTAATGTGTTATTTCAGGTATCAGTCTGGCTCTAGTTTCCTTTTTACTGGGGCTCAAGTGTCAGCAGAATCTCCTTCTCGGTTTGATTGCCCATGGTTGCCACTAGCTTCCAGCTCCACAGGTGACAAAAATGGCTGAGCTGCACTAATTACCCACCTGCTTGCTGGAAAAGAGCAGCTTTCCTTCCCGGAAGCCACAGCGTGTGGTTGCTTTCATGGACCTGTACACTTCTGTGGTGATTTGGATGAGAGTGGTCCCCGTAGGCTCATGTGTTTGGATACTTGGGCTCCTGTTAATGGAACTGTTGGGGAAGGATTAGGAGGCGTGGCCTTCTTGGAGGAAGTCCATCCCTAGGGGTGGTCTTTTAGGCTCCAAAAGACCACCCCACTCCCAGTGTGCTCCTCTCTGCCTCCCACTTGCAGACCGAGATGTGAGCTCTCAGTGAGCTGCTTCTGTGCCTTTTTTCTACGACCGTGGACTTTGACCCTCTGGAGCCATAAGCCCAGTTAAATATTCTCTTTTATAAATTGCCTTGGTCATAGTGTTTTGTCACAGCAATAGAAAAATAACAAAGACAGCCTCTAATCAGTCACTATGGCTGGGTGACACTAAGGATGGGTGACAAGTCACATAGATTGGATAAATCTGAAGCCCACCCCTGAAGTTGTAAGTGAGTCACATAAAACATTCAGAGAATGGGGAAGCAGTGTCCTTAAGTGTCAGTCTGTGGTAGGAGGGCAGCCAAGGGCAACACCACACCCCCATCTCCCTCAGCAAGGAGAACACTGTCCCCATTCACAGCCTGGCCTCGGAAGGAACCATCCTCCCTCCCCTCCACTTTGGTCTCCTCCCATCTTGCTCCTGACTGTGCAGCTCTGACTGCTAAATAAGGTTCCTAGAAGCAGAGCCTGGAGATCAGAAGAGTGGTCAGGGGAGGAAGGAGTGGAGACACAGAATCAATCGGAGAGCTAAGCAAGAATGGTCCCTGGGGGCTCAGCAAGGTCTCTTGGGAGTCTCTGGTACACCAACTGCATCAGAGTGCCTGTCTTTTCTTGAGTTGAAGGGCTGGGCTTTTCATCCCTCCTGCCACTTAGCCCTAGTGTCAGACCTCCTAGGTGTGTGTAATCTCCAGGGAAGGCAGCTTCTGCTCCCCAAGGGCAATTCTCCAGATATGAGGCTGCTGGGAGCCATCAGCAGCTACCATTCACAGCCTCTTCCCAGCCATGGTCAGTTTTGTTGGCCTCTCTATTCTCTGCACCTGGATTCTCTCCCTGCAGTAACTCTAGTTAAATTCTAATTAAATTCTCTTGCCAGATGCCAACTCCATTTGAAGGCTCACCCTGTGCCTTCTTGAGGTCTTTGCTTATCTGATTTTAGTGCCCCCTATTACAAAAGATGTTTGTAAGACGTATGGTCAACAAAAGATTAGCCCTCTCATATATAAAAAGTTTCATAGATCAATAATAAAATATACAAACGCTGCAATATAAAAATTGGTCAAAGGGTATGATTAGGCAATATTGCAAAAGAAGAAATAGTGATAGTCGATAAAGATATGAGAAGGTCCTTGACCTCACTAGTAATCAAAGAAATTCAAATTAAAGCAGTAACCAGCAATCATTTTTTCACCACGCAGTCGGTAACTATTCCATGCTGATGGCAGTGTGAAGAAAAGGCTACCCTGTGTGCTGTGGATGGACAGCTGGAATCTAAGGAAATTTCTGGAAGGTAGTTTAAAAATCTTAATAAGCCTTACCAGTGTGCATGACCTTAGGAGGTACAGTTCAGATTCCTGTTATTTATCCAAGAAAGGAAAATATAGAGCTGGAGAGATGGCTCAGTGGGGAAAGTGCTTGGTGTGCAAGCATGAAGATCTGAGTTCAGTCCCCAGCATCCCCACGAAGTCAGGCACAGCAGCACATGCCTGTAATCTCAGCATGGGAAAGAAGAGAGGGCCTTGCTGACCAGTCAATCTGTCTAATTGGCAAGCTCCAGCTAGGGTCAGTGAAAGGTAGACACCTGCCATCACCAGGAGGCTGGGACTGTTTGTCATAACACATACACACAGGTTGTGTGTGGTGTAAGCTTTTGACAGGCAGCAGCTAGGTTCCAAGGAGCAGGGCTATCAGAAGGCAGAAACTGGGGAGATTATGCAAGAGATCATGGTGGAAGTTATAATGCTTCATGCCACTGCAGCCCAGAAGCCTGACATTCTAGGGGGTGTGCTTGGTCACTAACACCCGCTCAGACCCAGGGCAGGGTCCACTTCTTGAGGCAGAGAGCAGATTACATGGCAGAAGAACAGGTGAGATGGGAGTACTGGTATGGCCTTCTGTGCAAGACAATTTGCTGTGTCTCCCATGCTCAACCAGAAGCTGGAAGCAGTGAAGCTGAGAAACGTCAGAACTGCCTTGAAACCATGAAGGAGACACCTGTGCATAGGGCTCCTTAGAAGAGAGAGGTAGGGGAGGGGAGAACAGAAGGAGTGAGAAGGGAGGGGAGGCAAGAGAGGGGTGGGAAGTCTAAAGTCACCCACAGCGATGTAGTAAGTTCCAGACCAGGGGAGGTGGGAGACCCTTCTCAATCATCATCAACTTCATCACCATCATCATCATCTAGCTAGGCTGGTGGCTAAGACCTGCAGTCCTGGTGGATCAGTTACTTTTCTTGTTGTTTGGACAAAATACCTCCAAAAGGAGCCTAAGAAGAGAAAGGCTATTTTAATCCACAGTTTAGGGGTACAGTCCATCATGGTGGAGAAGGCGAGGGGGAAGGACCTTGAGGCAGTTGATCAGTTTATATCCAAAGTCAGAGAACAGAGAAATGAGCATTGGTTTTCAGTTCACGTTCTCCTTTTTATTCAGTCAGGGACCCCAGCCCATGGGATATTGGCACCCACATTAAGGGGGAAACTTCCTTCTTCAGTTAAACCTTTCTGGAAACAGCCAGGTGGTGGTGGTGCACACCTTTAATCCCAGCACTCGGGAGGCAGAGGCAGGTGGATCTCTGAGTTCAAGGCCAGCCTGGTCTACAGAGTGAGTTCCAGGACAGCCAGGGTTATAACAGAGAAATCCTGTCTGGATAAAACAAACAAACAAACACACAAATCTTTCTGGAAACACCCTCACAAGCACACTGAGGTATGGACTTCCACGATTCTAGCTCTAGGTAAATTGCCAGTGAAGATTAACTATCACAATCTACCCCATATCAAACATGTGCCTTTAAATTGTAACATTCCACCACTATCCCATAAAGGCTCACCTTCATCTCATAATAGAAGACGCGCTTAGACCATCTCTAAAGGCCTCATAACCTTCATGGTCCTAACAACTCTTCAAAAGCCCAAAGTCCAAAAGCTCTTCTGAGATTCATGGCAGCCTTTTAACTGTGAGCCTCTACAAAATCAAAACGCAGGCTCCATATGTCCAGTACACGGTGGTGTAGAATCAACATCTCTACTCCAAAAGGGAGCAAAGGGTGTACAGCAATAAAAGATCGGACCAAAGCAAGACTCAAATCAGCACGGCAAAGCTAGTCCTCTATAATTGGAAGCTCCATGTCTCTCAGTTCGTGCCAGCTCTACTCCACATCTGCAGCTTTCCTTGGCACACATGGCACGATCTTGGCATCTCCCAGCACCCTGGGCTCTTCGATGCAACCTAGGCCTCAGATCTCAGCCTCTTTCTGGAACCTTGCTGCAAGCATCCATTATCTATTTGCTCCCGTATCTTTCAGGCCTGCAAAGTCAGTACCATGGGGCTGATGCCAAATTGTGCTACCAGCACAGGATTTAGCCAGGGGCCCCCTTAGACCACAGCTACAGAGGTCTCTGCGTACTTTTAAGATTGTCTCTCAGAAAGCACTTCCTGGGTGACCATTTTGGAGCAAGGAACCTCTTTGACTGCCTTCTCAATCCAAACTCTCTCTTTCCAAACGAATTTGTATTTTCCTAAGCTGGAACTTCTGATTGGGTGGGGTTTGCCCTCGGAGCACCTTTCCAGTTGCCCCAGTGAAGAGTAAAACGTTTCTCTTTAATGGTGCCAAGCTTCTTGACAACCACAGTAGAGCTCTCAGCGCCTTTACCTCTAACACCTAACTTTACATTCACGCCCACTCTTTTCCACACTAAATTGCCTATTTTTCATTTTTCTGTTCTACTTTCTGCTCTCTCTCTCTCTCACTGTAGACCTAGATAACATTGGTGATCAATAACTATACCACAGTCTGAATGCTACCTTGTCTTAAAATTTCCTCTAGACAAAATTAACCCATTTCTATTGAATTCAGGACAAAATATAGTTCAATTCTTTTCCAGAATGTAACAGGAATGGACCCTAGCCCAGTTCGCAACAGAGTCCTCTTTTCCTTCTGAAACTTCATGAGTCAGGCCTCTACTGTCCACATTTCTCTCAGCATCCTGGTCTTCAAAACTCACAGACTGACCCATCAAGCTCTGTTCACAATATTCTAAGGCTTCTTTACCCTTCATCGCTAAGTCCCTCCTTGTTCTTCCTGCAGAGCTGATGCCTACCCACCACATGGTCAGGTTGATCGCTGCAACCCCACTCCTAGTACCAATTTTCTGGATTAGTTCCTCTTCTTACTGTTATGACAGAATGTCTAACAAAGGTGACTTAAGGAAAGAAGGTTTGTTTTGACTCACAATTTGAGAGTGCAGCCCATTGTGGTAAGAAAGGCGCAGTGATGGGAGCGTAAGGCAACTGGTCACATAGTGTCTGCAATCGGGAAGCAGCGAAAGATGAATGCTAATGTTCAGCTCACTTCCTCCTCTTTATTCGGTCTGGGACCCCTCATAGACACACCCCAAAGTGTGTTTCTATGGTGATCCTAAATCCAATCAGCTTGACAATGAAGATGAACCATCACACCCAACTACTCAGGAGGCTGGAATAGGAGGGTTGCAAGTTAAAGGCCAGCCTAAGTAACTTAGTGAGCCCCTGTTCCAAAAGTAAAAAGAAAGGTTGGCATGTAACTTAAATGTAAAACACTTGCATAGCATGATCAAGACCTTAACTTCAGGCACAGTAATATGAGTCACCCAGCTGCAGTTACCAGGGCTTTAATATCTTTTTATTATTATTATTATTACTATTATTATTATTATTATTATATTGATGATCTTTGCCTACTGTTATCATTTAGTTGTTAGCACCCCCACTCTGATGCAGCATCCTCACTGGTTCCCAAATTTTCTAGAAAGTTCAAGCACTTTCCAGCCATGTTATTCAGCATCCTGGTGTCTCTAGCACTTCCTGGTTTCTGCACCTGAAGACCCCAATCCAGGTGGAAGACAGGTATGGGCAGAATCATTTTGTTGGAAGTCCAGTCCGGTATGCTGGAGTCTGGAGAATGGTAAAGGGTTTTTCTAGGCAAGGGGCCATGCAGGAGATGTGCTTGGTATGACCCAAAACCGGTGTCTGCAGGATAAGCGCCATGGCCTGGATAAGGCTACAGCCTGCCTGGGAGAAGGAGTTAGTGAGGAGCCATGATGAGAGGGGCCTACTAGAGACCTCTACCAAGCCCAGGTCCTAGCTTTGGGTAGAGGTGTGTCTCAGTTCAGCCTGTGCCATCAATACGCTGGGGAATTTCCAGGCGTGTAGCAAGCATTCAAATATTAGTGTTAAACTAATCTTAAAAACAGGACCTGACCTCACAGAGAATCTAAACATTTTACCTGGATTATCCCAGCAAATACTCTCGGCACCTTTGTGAGGTAGATTCCGTTGCATGTCCTTTTCACAGATGGGAAAACTGAGTCTGCATCATTCCCACAAAGCCGCTTGTCCTTGTGCTTCCGAATCACCCCAACATTCCATTCCCATGGAGGCCCGTGCTTTCTGTCCTTACTCAGCAAATACATCCCCCCATGACCACCAAGCTGGGCACCTGAAAATTCCCTGCCCACAGCATCATGAGGTACCTCTTGCTAGAGGCTGAGCTAGCTTCCCAGGGAGGCAGGTTTTGTTCTCTGCGAATGTGTCTGTTTTAAAAATACAAATCCAAAATCCAAAGGCTATACCTCCAACCACAGACTGACTCAGGGTCACATGCCCAGGTTCCAGCCCATGCCTAACCAAGGAAAGAAGAGGAAGGGGTTGGGGGCAAAAATTGTTCCTGAGCTGGAAGTAGATGGGGAAGAGAGAGGGGCACAAAGCCTTCTCTGGAGCCTAGCTCCCATCTAGGCTGCCAGGAATGGGTAAGAAATTGGTCCAGCCTTCGGCAGACCAAATCGAGCAGTTGTGTGCACGCCTGCGGTGCTTAAACGCAATAGCTGATCTAATCACCACTCTTGTTCTCTGGGAGGCTTTTTGCTGCGTTTTAGCACAGAAAAGTGTTGTCTTTCTCTCTTTTGTGGCTCGAGCTGCTATTTAAGAAAGCAAAAAAAAAAAAAAAAATCGATATGCCTTCTCTGGCTTTCAGTCTTTTTCCCCCAAAAGGTGTTTCTTTGGGGAGGGGAGAAAGGTGGAGTGGGGGGTCGAGGACCGTTTTTGTCATTCATAAGCCTCGGTGACAAATCCTTGACATCATCCACGGGTTCTATCGATCAGCTCCATCCGCGGCACCAGAGGACAAATAGAAATCATTTGTCTGTCCAGGCTCCCAAACAGCCCGAGACAAAGGGCTGCAGCAGCAATCAGCAGCTGGAGGTATTAGCAGCGGGTCAAGTTCGGAGGTCAGAGGTCAAACAGGTTGTCATCAGTTTCTCACAGCTATCAGAGCAAGGGCAGGAGAGGGGAGGAGTGAAACCCACCGCCAACACAGCTGGTTCTTATTAGCCCAATCCTGCCTCTTTGTAAAGAGAGATGGGCTAGCCTTCCCCAGGGACACCCCAGGGTGCCGGGTTTCAGGGGATGGCGGCAGGGCTGGGGTTGGTAAAGGGACAGAGGAAAAAATGGAGCAAGATGAGAGTTGTACCTCTTGTTAGCTGTCTGTGCTCTCCTGGGGGAAACTGAGTTATTCTGTCCTGGTGTGTGTGGGGGGAGGGTTTCTTTAGAAGTCTAAGCAGTAAGTTAATCCTGTAAATCTGGAAATGGCTTAGATGGCCTGGGACACTGGGGTTGTAGCCAGGGACAGTTGAGTCATTTCACATTGGCGGTCACATACCACCTGCTTTGGGTTTACCTCACACTCTCAGGGTGAGACCCATCAGGGAGAGTGACTCTAGAGAAAGCTCTGGAAGGGTGGGGTGACAGATCCAGCAGCCGTGGAATGACACACATAGCACTGTAAAAGCTGTGATGACATCCATCGAGTCTTGGGTGAGCACGTGGTATATAAGCAGGGACTGGGGCAGAGGGTAAGCTCACTTATGCATTCTCCAGAGGCCTATGAGGCCTAATGGTCCCATTTTACAGATGGGAGGACCATCTGTAATAAGATCATCAGTATCACTCATATGTGTGTATATATATATGTGTGTGTGTGTGTGTGTGCATGTATATGTATATAGCACATATATGAGGCTGGAGAGATAGCTTGGTGGTTAAGAGCACACACTGCCCTTATAGGGGATCTGCATCCCTTCCCCAGCATCCACCTGAGGCATCTCACAACCACCTGCAATTCCAGATCCAGGGGAATTTGACATGTCTGACCTCCACAGGCACCAAACTCATGTGCATATACCCCCACACAGACACAAAACTTAAGATAATAAGGATGAATATTTTAAAATTAAATACACATGTATGTATCAAGGTCCTTGTCCCAAGAACATGAGTCTGTGCTCATGCTAAAAGGTGGGTGAAGCTTCCCAGGAGTAGTTTAGCTCACCAAGGTTGAAACAGGGTTTCATTATATATCCCTGGTTGGCTGGGAACTCACTATGTAGACCAAGCAGGCTTCACACTCACAGAAGTCTGCCTGCCTCTGCCTCCTGAGTGCTGGGATTGAAGAAGTACATCAGTTATTTCAAGTATATACCAAGAAGTAGAATTGCTGAATTGTATGCTAAGTTTACTTTTGGTATTTTGAGAAAGGAGGTAGCTAAGATGTCTTAAGAATCATGTAGCCTAGTTTTAGTTGTTTGCTTTGATTGGTTTGTTGATGTTGTTTTAAATAAGTAATATGTGCACATGATTCATAATTCATAAGATTCAGTAGGCTCTATAGAAGTCTCCCTCCACCCCTATTCCTAGGTCCTCAGTTCACCTCCTTAGAAGCATTTTATGCTATAGGCTTCTTGCTTATTCTCAAGAGAGATTTGAGAGTGATTTAAGTATGCACATCTATTAGAAGGATTTCAACAGGTGCAGATGAAAGAAAGGGCAGGAAGAATCCAATTGTCATGGAAGAGACTCATACCTGTAAATTTTTCTGTCTATTTTAGGGTGATTATTAAAAGCTGCATATAATTTCAGTTTTGATTCAATTTTTAAGTCTTTGTTTTTTAGTTAAGAGATTTTACCCATTTACATTTTTTATTTAACGGATTTGGTCTTCTTATAGAGAGACGCTACTGTCTTTATACTTTAGTACTGTCTTTAGTACTCCACGATAGTCTTAATTCTTTTTGTCACAGACTCTGGTCTCTAATCTTCACTATCTCATTTCCTTTGCTTTCCACATGTCCTGGGGGAGGGGGTTATTTTATACTGCTTAGCTTTACATTAAAAAAATCTGTGTCTTGTAATCATTTTCTGAGATCTTTGAAGTATAAATAATAATATAAGCAACACCCATATCCCTACCATCCATCATTAACGTGCCAATAACCAATTTAGTGCCCCTTAGCTTTAAATTCACCTACAGTTACCCCCTTTTTTGTCATACTGGCCCCCCCAACCTATAAACGCATCTCCTATACCTGCTGTGCTAGGCTTTGAAGACAGAGGGCGATGGAGGAATACTGCCTTGCTTCCATGATGTCCCTGAGGGCAACACGTGGGAGAGGCCCTGGTATCAACTCTTACACTGGCTCCTCTGAGCCCCGAATGGTGCTTGCCAGCTATGGGTGTCTGGCTTGAAGCATCCCACTGGGATCTGAATGTCTCTTTTCAGATGGGGGTTTCTTCCAAGTGTTCATAGCACTGGAAGCAGTAACTGCTCCCCAACTTTTATTCCCTTCCTCCCTTACTTCCTTTATACCCTTCCTTTCTTCCCCCTGAAGGTTCCCATACCTCCCTAACTACCTTCTACTAGCTAACCCCGTAGCCCACAGACCCACACCCACATCCTGTAAAGGGTACCTAACCCAAGGTTTTATGCATGCAAGACAAGAGAGTCCTGCCACTGAGCAAAACTTGTAGCTCCTTCCTTAAGTTCTTATGTGTTAAATTTTCCAGGTTTCTGTCTCTTGGTTGGATCCTGGTTGATAAATGTACTAACGTTGGTATTTCTGTGGGGCATGGTAGCATATGCTTATAATCCCAGTACTCAAGAGGCTGGGTACAGGAGGCCAGCCTCGGCTAAATAATTTTTTAATGTCATATTTGCTTACTGTTGTTTTCTATTAAAAAATTATATACTGACAGTCTTGGTTGTTTTATTTGCAGGAGTGGTCAGTTTTTGACACAGGTCTTGCAATAGTCCAGGTTGGCCTTATCTTTACAATCCTCCTGCCTCAGTCTCCTGAGTGCTGGGGTTTGCAGGAATATGCTCCCATGCTGGGCTGTGAGGTTCTTTTCATGTTGTGCTAGGTTTTGTTTCTCACACATTATGATGTTATTTAAAGCTACGTGTGTTAGGGCATGGGTGGGGTTCAGTGGCAGAACATGGATTAGCATCCCCAAGCTTCTGAGTTGGATAGCCAGAACTGTAAAATAAAAGCCTATTCATGTGCATATAGGTAGATCTGGTTCACCCCTCTAAAACTGCCCTGTCATACCCTGTCATATGAGCATACCGTATGTCATCAATTCATTCCCTGTAGGTGGTCAGTGAAGCGGTTTCTAGTACTTGGCTCTTTGTAAGCAGTGGTGTCGTGTGTATCCACTGAGCACACACGTCAGGATTCCTCCAGGGGAGATACCCAGAAATGGAATCTTCTAAGTCCAATAAGTCATAGAGGATAGGCGTTTGTAAATATTAGATGCTGCTTGCTCTTCTCGGTGGCAATGTCGGCTCCTCCTCTAGCCGAGCTCATCGGTGTGGCTTCCCTCCAGTCTTACCAACGCTGCACACTGTTCCAGCTCAGCTGCTCCTGAACCACCTCATGGCTCTGGTGATCGCTACTGCATTCTCCTGTAAAAACTGTCTCTCTGTGTTGTTTCCCTTTTCTGTTGTGTCATTCATCTTTGTCTTACAGATGACAGGGGTTCCTTCTCTGTTGCAATACGTCCATTATATATTGCAAATACCTCCTAGTAAATTGCCAGCCTTTTAAATCTTGCTTATGGTATATTTTGCCTTAGATAAGATTTAATTTTAGTAATGTTAAATAAATCTGTTTTTATTTTAGAAGGTCTTATTATGTTTTTCTTTTGAATACGAAATCATCATCTTGGGCTGTGAGCAATCTTTTTCAATATTTCTTCTAATTGTTTCTCATGTTTAAGTCACTAAGACATCTGTATTTTATTTCTGTGACGGATGTGTCACTGCTCTGTTATTAAGTAGTATTTCTTTCCCCCAGTGATTAGTGGTGACATCTGTAACATATGCCATGGTCCCCTATATAGATATAATGTGTTCCCTGACTCTCTGTTCTACTGGTGTATTTATCTGTGCCTGTATGAATTAGAACTGAAAAATTTCCAACAAGAGTTCCAGCATTCGGGTGACTTAAAAAAAAAAAGGCTTATATTTTATGCCCATAATATTCTGTGGCAAACTCCCCACCACAGAAGCGCTGAAGAACCCATGTTCCTAGCATCCTCGGGCTCAGTCATCCCTCAAAACCCACAGACTGACACATTTGAGGTCCGACTGCTGCGAGAGAGGAGAGAGAACTCTGAAGGCGGCAATCCTGCTGCTTTAAGGACGTAACCCAGAAGGGGGATTTCTCACTTGCTCAGATTCTATTAGCAAGAATATATTCTCATAGCTTCACCTCCCTGCAGAAGGCCTTGGAAGTGCAGTGCCCGGCTATGCACTGAGCCATCGCTCTATTCCAAGGAGATGCTAGATGTAGGTGGATGGATGCCATCTTCAGGATACGCTCTGGCCAATGTCACACTGTTTCGACAATTATTTCTACTTACCAGCCAGCTCCCTCCCCATAGGCAAATGGCTCCAGTGGCTCCCATATCTTATCTCACCCAGCTCTAGTTATCTGTTACTGACTTATAACTCACCCCAGCACTTGGTGCCTTACATGATGAAAGACGATGGTGGGGCAGAAAGATGATGTCCAAGTAGTAGCCCAAGCTGCTACTCAAATGATTCCATCGAGCACCATGGAGCTCCACCAGTTGGCTCCCAAGTCTCTCAGACTCATTTTATATTTGAACACTTGAAAGTTGGGGCACTACAGGATACTCCAGACTCTTTCTGTGTATCTCCTGCCTCAGTTCTAGAATCCAACATTTCTCCAAAGACCCTGGTTCTTTGGAGGGAGCAGGGGTAGTATTAGATGCAGATCTGGCAGTGCTAGCTGGAGTCATCGCTGCTGGAGTTCACTGCTTCTAATCACATTTCATATGTAAACATCTATACATTAAATGTGTATCTCCCATTCTAACTCATCATCACATAAACCCGTTGCCTTGCCTATCTGTAACTTAGCTATAGTGTAGTGAAGATCTTGGCTCCCATCCCATAATGCACATGTTCTACTATAGCAGACATTTTCACAGTTGCTATTACTTAGGTTTGTATACAAAGTAGCGGGTTGTAACATCTTCATATATCTGTGTCACGCATTGTTTTTATTTGTCCCACGGTTCCTACCATTACCACCTCCCACCCTCTGCCTGGTTCCCTTTCTCCCCCCAGTTAGTCCTCCTGCTATCCCTATTCCATATATTCACTGCTCTATGCTCTTTGCACCTCCCTTGAGATCTCTTCCTCCCCGTTACCATCTACTTTCTAGCTTCTTGAACGATAAGTGTAGTACACACTGATATGCCCACACACAAATATAACAACTAAATCTAAGCTTCTCATATAGAGAAAGCCTGCAGTGATAGTTTTTTTGAATCTGGCTTTTTTCGCTTAACATAATGAGTTCCTATTGCATCCGTCTCTGTGCAAACACTATTTCATTTTTCTTTGTAGCTGCATATAATTCCATCGTGCATAGGCCCCGCATTTTCTCTACCCATTCATCTGTTGATGAGCATCTAGGCTGGTTCACTTCCTTAGCTCTGGCAAATAGAGCAGCTATTTGCACATGGATGTGCAAGTATCTCTGTGGTGTGTCTACTTACGGTCCTTTGAGTAAATACCCAAGAGTGTTATAGCTGGGCCCTTTACCCTTTCAGGCAATTCTAAATATTTAATTAATTATTACTGACTTACTCATTAATCAAGAATTATTTAGAAATCTGTTTTTAGTTTTAAACCATGGAGTGGCTTGTTAGCTTTCTTTTCTTGCATTGTGATCTAAGAACACGCTTTGTCTAAGCCTGGACATGGTGGTGCAAACTGTGATCTCAGTCAGTGCTTGGGAAGCTGAGGCAGGAGAATCCTGGGTATAGACCATCCTAGGTTACGGAGAGAGACTCCATCAAAAGCAACAACAGAGGCTGGAGAAATGGTTCAGTGGTTAAAAACACTGGCTGCTCTTCTGGAGAATCCAGGTTCAATTCTCAGCATCCTTATTAGATGTCTCACAACTGCCTGTATCTCCAGTTCCAGGGAATCCAAGGCCCTCTTCTGGCCATTGCAGGAACAAGGCACGCAGGTGCACATACATACATGCAGGCCCTCACACATTCACATAAAGTAAAATTTTAAAAAATTTAAATAGTATTTAATGTTTTCATAATTTATAAAACAAAAAATGACCCTGGAAATATTCATTTAATAAATCAACAATGGATCAAAATCTTTAACTGAACAGACAGGCTTGGAGTTTCTGCCATGTATTGGGAAGTGTGCTAGACTTTGTGAATCCAAGGTTAAGAGGTCAAGGTCACTTTCTCCAGGGACTCCTTGTTTAGGAGGAGCAGGACAAGCACAGCAGGGTGAAGGGGCCTCGTGGATTTCCATGCATGATGAGGCTGTGGCACTTGAGTGGGAGCAATTAATTTAAACTTAGCAAGGGAATGGGGGGGGTTCCTTGGTGGCCCTGTAGAAGAGCTCCAGGAGTAGACTCAAGAAAGGATGGCAGTAAGGAGAATGATGCTTGTGATTTCACAGTTTACAGGTCTTTAACACACAATGCACAACACACACATACACACACACCACAACCTCACTGCTGCTCACCTATATCTATACTGTGTGCACTGTGAGGAAGATATTACTATTTTCATATCCATTTTTAGGAGTTGGAAACTGGGGTGAGATTGCTCAGTAGGTAAAGGTGCTGGCCCACAAGCCCGGAAACCCGAGTTCAATCCTCAGAACCCATGTACAGGTGGAGGAAAGAGCCAACTCCACAATTATCTCATGCATGACCTCTCTATGTGTGCGATGGTGTGTGTGTCCCCACAACACACACTTCAAGAGCACACACGTAGAATGCATGCATACATACAAAGGAAAAAACTCACACGCATAAATAAATCCTTACGACATTCCATTGTGTATATGTGGCATATTTTCTTTATCCATGAATCTTTGATTGACATCTGGACTGATTCTAGTTCCTTACTATTGTGAACATGGATTGTACAAATATCTCAATAGCTGCAGAGTCCTTTGGGTATATACCCAGGAGTTGTATAGCTGGATCACATGGTTGCTCTGGTTTCAGTCTTTCGAGAAGTCTTCCCACTGATTCCCATAGTGGAGGCCCTGGTTTCCCCTGGACCAGTTGTGAATAAGTGTTCTCCCCACCAGCCCCATCCTCACCAGCCCTGGTTGTCTTTTGTTAT
This sequence comes from Cricetomys ansorgei, assembly GCA_026225945.1. Taxonomy (NCBI): domain Eukaryota; kingdom Metazoa; phylum Chordata; class Mammalia; order Rodentia; family Nesomyidae; genus Cricetomys; species Cricetomys ansorgei. The sequence continues at coordinate 7,953,035 of JAMJFZ010001871.1, forward strand.
TGTTGCTTGTGATAGCTATTCTGACTAGGGTGTAACAGACTCAATTTCAATTTGCATTTCCCTAATAGCTAAGGATGTTGAATATTTTAAAAATATTCATTGGCCATTTGTGTTTTTTTCCTTTTCAGAACTGCCTGCTCTGTCCCTTAGTCCATTTGCTGGTTGGAAGCTTGAGTTTTTGTTTAATCCTTGCAGAAAATAATTCTTTTAAAATGCACTCAGAAAGAGCCACAAAATGGCTCAGCTGAGCTGTTTCATTCAGTGAGAAGGATATTATAAGTGTCCTTTCAAGGAGGAGATAGGGGGCTGTGGGTACAGCTCAGTGAATACCACTCCCATCACAGGGAGTGAGGAGGAGTGGGAAACATTGTGGACTAACCCGGAAGTAGATAGTAAAGCCAGATGGACAGTTAAGACCCTAAAACTTGGCTGGAACATTCACAGAACTGGTCTCTAGCCTTTTGCTGACCCCAGAGAGGGTTCATCCAGCTATCTAGGCAGCACTGGGCCTCAGCACCGGGGGCTCAGTGTTGTCACAGCTCATGCAGGGTCGGCTCTATAGAGCTCACTTCTCGAGTCCATCAGATTTGCAGAATGAATTAATGAACGGATGTTCTCCCTCTTAGTTCATCTAGTTGTCACAAAGCCCCATTCTCTAATCCCAAGGGCCAAAGCCAGACATCCTTCCTCCAGTATCTGCAGGATCCCACTCCATCTCCTCAGATTGACTCCTCACCCCTTCCTCCTGCCTGCTATCTGCCAGTCTGAGAAAAATGGAGGCCACTGAACTCCCAAACCCTGTGTTGCTACCCTACTGTCTCTCAGGCTTCTCATCTCTCTGCCAAGCTGTGCTTTTAACCTGGCATACTGTTTGTATCACAGACCGTCTCAAATCCGTTTTGAAAAAGGACTGGGTGGGGAGGGGGTGGGGCTGGAGAGATGGCTCATTGTTTTAGAGCACTTGTTGCTCTTGCAGGGACCCTGGTTCAACTCCCAGCACCCACAAGGTGTCTTACAACCATCTATAACTACGGTTCCATGGGATCCAATGCCCTCTTTTGTCCTCTGTGAGCACCATGCACACGCATTGTGTACATACATACACGCAGACAAAACACACATATACAATAAAATATTTTTTAAAAAGAAAGAGGATTGGATGTGATTTCATTAATAATGTAGCTGCTGCCTCAACACTTACTTACTGAGACCTTCTAACACAGTGTGCCAAGCTCTGTGTTAGAAGCTGGAAATACAAATGATAATGAAACAGCTCCTAGTTCTTGTCCTTATGGAGTGTATGTCGGGCAGATACTAAGAAGTACACTTGGGGCTGGGAATACTACCCAGCGTAGAGCACTTGCCTGGCATGCTCAAGGACCTGGGTTCCACCCCCAGCACTATTTTTTAAAAGTATAAAAAAGTATACACAGGCGCGCGTGCGTGTGCACACACACATACACACACATACACCCATGCATAGATATGATAAGTGCATTGAAAGAAGAGAAAATAAAGAGAAGCCCTACTCTAGTTTTGCACAGCAGACACAGAGATAGGAACATTTGGTGAGCGGTTCTATGGATGCTGACACCCAGACCAGTCTATAAATTTCCCCTTAAGCTCTGCTTTAAGCACATCCTACCAATTTCAATATGAAGCACATTCATTGTCATTCAGCTCTAAACAGTCAATAATTCCTGTTGATTTCCTTTTAACCCACAGAGAGTGCAGATGTGAAGTTCTCCGGTTCAAAACATGTGGGGCTTTTGTCAGCTCTCCTTCCTGTGGTTGATTCCTGATTTTATTGCCTTGTGATCTGAACACATGTTCTGTGCAGTGGCAATTCCCTGGAATGTTTTTAAGGCTTCCCTTGTGACCTGGTAAGTGTTTACACTGGGTTGTTCTAATTGTCTAATTGAAAGAAAATACGCCACATTTTGGTATGTCAGTGCCATTAAAAGGATTATGAAAAAGATCATGAGACTGGAGATATGGAAAAGTTGCTCAGAAGAGCATTAGAAGCTTAGGGAAGAAATACATGAGGGCCTTAGGCAGAAAGGGGTCTGGAGGCACTGAGAGCCCATTGCCAGCGTCGAGGCTGTTGTTGGAGAGAGCTAGGAGAAGGCAGGCAGTGATGAGCAAGGTAGGAAACATTACAAATAAACAAAATATAAATTAATATAACGAACAATAACCATAGAGCTTTGCAAGACTCATCCATTGCCCGCCCCCCAAAAAAAAGCTCACAAGTGTTCACCCAGAACTAACTGGAGCTGGGAGTTTGGGGGTCAGAAAGGCAACTCCTGAAGCCAGTGTATCCTGAATCCTTGATTCCTAGTCTTTTGCTTTTCTGTTGTTCCTCAGCCCAGCTCCGATAATACCAACCTCTCACCGGGATGCTGAGCTGAGTTAGGGGTGGGGGGACAGCACAGGTGCACAGAACTGCCAGCACCCACCGAGGTTGTGCTTGGATCCATTGCAGTAGACCTGGTCCCCATAGGTGCAGGCTGAGTGTGGAGGTGAGTTGTTCCAGGTGAGGTTGGGGAGGGGGGCGGCGGGGGGGGCGGCGGGGGGGGATCACCACGATTAAGGTCGCTGTCCAGGGTCAGCTGAAACTTTAGCCGGCTCCGTTTCTGCACCAGTAAAAATGGGCACAATAACTCGACCCACTGCCTGTTAGAGGAAGGGTTGGATGAGACGATAACTCACTTTAAGTACCTGGCCCGGAGCCTGGCACACGAGCGAGCGCTCAATAAGCGTGAGTGTTATACGGTGCCGGCATCCAGCCCCCACCTCCATCTCCACCCCACTCCCATTGTTGGGGAAATGCTAACCAGGACCCGGACGGCTTAGAAGGCTGCCGCTGGCTAAGGGCCTGAGCCGGCAGCTCTGCCCTCCCCGCCCCGTGCTCCAACGCTCTCGGCCCGGCCAAGGGCAGCGCCAAGGGCGACCGCGGAGGGCGCAGCTGCCCAGGGCTCAGCGTCACCCCCACCCCAGCCCGGTGCGGATGCTCCGGACCATCCAACTTCATTTCCACTTCAATTTTATCAGCGGCTGGGGAGCCAGGCTGGAGATAGGAGACCGGCCCTGACACGAATTAGCCTGCAGATTGCCCGATACGGCCCGGCCCCGGCTCGGCGAGCCGCCCTCGCCTCTCCTTTGTGTCGGCCTGGCCTCGCAGCCCTAGGCTCCCGGGGCGCCCGCCCGCAGGCGTCTCCATCCAACGGAGACCCGCGTGCTCCCCGGGGCTCGCACCCCAGGCCAGGGCGGCAGCGGGAGGGGAGGGGGTACAGGTCACCTGGCGTCGGTGTGTGTTGGGGCGGGGGTGGGGGGGCTCACTGCTCCTCCACGTAGCTCTTCTGGCTGCCCTGGGGACAGCGTTAGAGAGAGGCTGCTACCACTTGGCAGAATATCCGAGGAGAGGTCGAACTGGGCTTTTACACACCATCCTTCGTAATCCTCGCAAGAATCTTGGGAAATGAGATAGTTAGAGATGGGAACTGGGGAGATTCCTAGACACAAGCTGCACAAAGTCACACCGTGCCTGAGTCTATGCGATTCGGAGGGATCCGAACTCTGTTCGCTCCCCAGAACCTAGGCAGAAGGGGTAGGTAGTTGTGCGTGCTTGTGCGATTGGTATGTTACTCTCTTACCTACTGCAGGAGTTGAGCAATTGATTATCCCTTAACTTTATTACAACAGCTGAGGCATGTATAATAAGGGAAATGGAGGCCTCAGGGCTTCAAAAGAGAGGGAAGCACACCCTCCCATTCCCTCTTCTTCCACGAGTCTTCTACCATGTCCCCCACCAAGTCCTCCCCACTTCCGCTGGCACCCAGACCCTCTCTCCAGGTTTGATCCAAAGAAACAGCCTTCATCTGTTCCTGCTAGACTAGCTAGTCTGATGGCAGAGGCTCAGGACCCCTGGCTGAGATGCAGGGGATGGGCGAGAGGGTGTTTCTTCCCAGGCCCTGCCCAGAGTCTGGAGTGGGAACAGTAGCCTGATCGCTCCCCATCTCTATTTCCGGGGTGCTGCTGGGGGGAAATTTATGTCCCTCTCAGGTTTGGGAACCGATCCCACACTAAAAAGAAAGAAGAAAGAGAAAAAGAAATGATTTTAATTTTTTTTAGGTCCAGAAATGAAGCAGAAGTGAGTAAATTTTAATGAAACGGTGCAAAAATGACATCATTTACTCAGAAATCATTAATTTGTCAGCATTAATATTTCAGCTACAACATTGCCTGTCATTTTGTGCCTGCAATGACTGATAAATCTATAAAAGCGTGCTGCTAATTTACTGAATATTTATGTGCAGTGTCATTGGCAGAGTAAGAATGGAATTTATTTCATGCCGAGTTCTGCGGGAGAACATTCCCCACAAACCTTCATCCTGGTGGGTGGGGGAGAACGCGGGGAGACTCCAAACTTCCTGGAAAACTGATGACAAGGTGTAGAGAGGGAGAGGGTCCCAGGCGTGGCCCCCTAGCCCTGGTGCCCTCAGGAGGGACCATCCTCTTTGGCTCCAGTGGCACAACAATGCTCTTAGAATATTCCGATTCCCCTCCACCAATCTCAACAAAGGTTCCCACCCTCAGGAGCTGTCATCAGGAGAGTGAAGAGCAGGGTGGGTCTCAGGTTCCAGATGGCCATTGGAAAAGAAGATCTGAGAAGAGATGGGAGTCAGGTACCAAAGTGCCCTTTCTGGCTCTGAGAATGGCCTCAACGTCCTCAGCTGAAGCACTGGACACTTCCAGTCTCTGCTCCCAGAGCCTCTAGCAGAGAAGAATGGATTGGCTGATGCTTCCTGCCTGTTGAAGTTCTGGCCACACTTCCTGGTGTCTCCCTAGCCCTAGCAGCTAGTTGGGGGATGGTGGTGGTGGGGTGACTGTTCTTTGAAATGCCACCACTTTACAGAAAGCAAAGTCAAGGATCTGAGATGGGTACCAGCTGCCTACTGAGCCCTTGCCAGCTCTTCTCCATCCCTCCACCCCCGCCCCGGTCCAACAAAGGACAAATCAGCAGCCTCGGAGTTTTGCACAATTTTGTTCAATTTCCTGCCTGAATGGCATGGGTCTGACCCTCTGCAGGTGCTCAGGAAATGTTCTCAGAATCAATAAAGGATGCTAAATCTCCCATCTTCTGAAAGTTCTGTATCCTCCCTTCCTGCCTCTCCACACTCCACCGGAGCTGCCTCGGTGGCCTCATCTGCCATGCCTCCCTTTCTTTCCTTTCCCATGAGACTCCTTTTTCTTCCACTCTGCTCTGGTGAGATCCTCCATGATGCTTACCTGGACTACTGCAGTAACAAGCTCCCTTTCAAGAGTCTTTCTGCCTCAGTTTCTCCCCTCTACATAGCCCAGAGCTGCCCGGGCTTTTTAACTTGCTTTACTGGGAATCTACGCCCTGGCTCAAAAAGCTCCAGAGACTCTTTGAGGTCCCTCACTCTTGTCTCTCACAGATCCCACTATTTAGCATGCACACCCCATCTCCAAGCCCCTGCTCTCCCATCCACTTGGTGCTCCCCAGCCTCCATGCTACACAACGAAATCCAGTTCTTGGCAGTCATTCCGTTGAGCTCCCCACCTCTTCTTCTTGTCAGGGAGCCACCTATTCTTCCATCCAGTGCTTTGTAGGAAAGCCTGACAACAGGAGGAAGGTAGGGGTGCCCATTGTCTTCCTCCTGGGGACTCTCCTGGCTAGAGATCAGCATCGTGTAACCTCAATCATCCCTATGTGTGACATGGTCTGGTGCAGTTCTGTCCAAGTCCACATTCTGAGTCTGTCCTGTGCATATCTTGGATGACAGTGCTGCCTGTACAGGAGCTGCTCAATAAATATCCATTCAATGACAGACCTTGACCAGTCTGCTTCATGTCAGGGTTCTAAGGTCCTGTAACTTGGTGTTATTCATAGGGAGTTTGGGTACCACACAGATACTGCTGGGGACTGGTAGGGGGCTGCTCTGCTACCTACATGGAGAAATGGTACATGGGCTGAACTCCCACGTTCATAGTTCAGATCTGAGAAAGATGAGGCTAAGGTCAAATGACTGTAAAGCCACACACAGGCATTTGTCTCAATGCTTTCTTTTGCCATTAACATAAACCCCAGCCTTCAGTAGCCTGTGAGGACTTGGGGGATTGAGATTCTGAGTTCCTCTCAAATTCAGTGTCCCCTCAAACCCACACACCTTCTGACTGTTCTCTCCCTCAACACTCTGAGTTCCTTCTCACTTCGTTATTCCTCCCTGAGTACTAGAAGTTGAACCTAAGTCCTCCCATATGCTAAGCAAGTGCTCAACCTCAGCGATACATCCCCAACTCTTTTTAATTTCTGTTTTAAATTTTGAGATAGGGTTACATTAAGTTGCCCAGGTTAGACTTGAACTCACCACATGGTCCTCATTGGCATGGAATGTGCCACCCCCCTGCCTAAGTCTCCTGAGTAGCTGCCAATACAGGCCTGTACCACCTCCTGCTTCTTGACCCTTCAACACACTGCTCCCTCTACTGCTGAAGCTTATCCTCACCCTCTAGGTTTCAATGCCCTTGCCACCTTCCTGGAGAGGCTTTCCTCGCCCACCAAAGCTCAGATAGAGGTATTTTGTGTCCCACATACACCACCTCTCATGGCTTTATATAACATTAGCCCATTTCTTGCCTGTGCCCTACACGGGTGGAGATGCTACTGCCTTGCTTGCGGGCATCAGACCCCTGGAGCAGCACCAGCTCAGAGCAGCTGTTGGTCCCATGGATCTGGACCTCGCAGTTCAGCCTACGCACTGGAAGGTGAAACTACCAACTCTCCATCTTCCAGAAGACATGGAGGTCCTGGCGTTGGTGAGGAGGTGAGGGTGGTTGCGGGCACTAAGACTTAAAGGGGCAGTAGGTTTCCAGGAGTCCAAGGGAGGCCAAGCGGGAAGTCACTGCCCATCCTTGCCCTCCGCGCCCACCCCACCACCTGCAGCCTCACACTCATTTCCTTCCCCCAGCCAGTCTCATTTACTTTCCCTAAAAGCCGCTGGAGGAGCCAATATGTACGTGATGAATATTTCATCTCCTGCGTGTGGGTTGGCGGGAGAGCTGTGATCACCCGGGGAGGGAGCGCTGCCCAGCCGTGCCCGGGGAAGGAGGGGCTGAGAAGGGCACAGGCAATGGGATCTCAGAGAAGATTCCTGTCCTCGCCTCCTGCTTCCTGCTGACCTTGGTATGGGAGAGCACCAGGCACCTATACTTCCTGCTCCCTAGGACCCCTAACCTTTCCCTGGGTTGCAGCTGCAGTCGAGGGAGAACTCTGCCTTGGGATCAGAGGCTCGGGCTGTGTGCACCAAAGGTGCATCTGACACAGGTGTAAGCATGTCCTGATTTTCATCTGTAGTGGCTTCAAACTAGGAATCCTGTGAGCTGTAGCCCCAGGGACCGGGGTGGGGAACCACAATCTGAGGAGGGGAGGAACATTTAGGGCCTTCAGAAGGAGGGAAGGCGAGGGGCGTACCAATTCCTCATGTCCACCCACCCTCCGTTTTGATCTCTCCCAAGGACCATACCCTTACCCAGTGATGGCAGTTGCTCAGCTCTGGAGTCTGAGTATACAGGCTGCCAGCCCTCTCTCTGCTCCTCGACTATTTGAGCAACGTTTGAAGACCTAAACCCCAGTTTCCCTACCTGGAAACAATATGGGTCACACTACCTACTGAGGTCCTTCTGAGGGGACAGCAGGGTGCCTAGCAGGCCAGGTGGCCAGGATCATGGGTTTGAGTGTCACCACCAAATACATACACATCTCTACCTCAACCACAACCATCCATCACCACCACCACCCACCATTACAGTTCATCTATCACTCACCTCTGGTTAGAGAACAAAGGACCACAGTAACCTCCTTTACCCAGGACCTGTCTCCTCTCTCTACCAGGCATCCTCTTGCACCCACTGTCCTACACCTTGCAGCTCTGCTCCCTAATGAATGGGGTGGAGGGGAGGTGTCTGGCCTCCTGGGCCTCAGCCTGAACAAAATGACCCCTCTTGTGTCCCCTTCACCCCCAGCCCCTGGCCCTCTGCAGCCAGATCCTACCCTTCCCCCACTGGCCAGGAGCAATCCCCTCTCTGGTCTCCACCCACCACATTACCCTCTGAATACTCTCATTATACCATTACTAATTAGAGCTTCTCAGCAAATTGGCGGCTGCATTAGAGGGAGACAGTGTGCGGGAGCATATGGCATAATATCATATTAATGAACACTCTAAATTCAAACCCGGGTCAGCTGCTCGCTTCTTGCCAGTGTCACCCACACTGTGGGGAAGGAGGGGTTGGAAAAAAGCAGTCAACCTTTCCCTGGCTTTCCTTGCCTGTCTCCAAACATACATTCCCCAGTGTGGGCCTGGTAGGCCTGACAGTATGGGGGGGGTTCATTTCTGGCAAGTGGGAAGAAAGAGTGGAGTCCGGGCCTAGGTGGGGGCTGCAGGAGGCTCTCCCCTCACTATAGACAGTGGACACATATAATATAACTAATAATAATAACCCAGGGCTCGTGGCCAGGCTGGCCATCTAGATTACCTTGACATCTCCTGGTGCACCTGTGGAGGGCGCTTAGCCCAGAAGTCAGGGTGCTGTGCTCTTAAGGTCATGGTAGCTGAGCTGGGGCCCTGAAGCCTTATTTTTCCTGCTCTGTCCAACTCCAGAGTTAGAGACAGTGATCACAGCATATCACCAGTGACAACAATCTTCCTCCCCTTTCCCATGATGCACAGAGAACATGCAGTACGCAAAATTCAGGGGACAGTCTATATGTCCTAGGGGAGGAGAGGTGGCGTGTGGGTCACTGGGATCATACTGGGATCTTTCCACGGAGCCTTCAGGTAGAGATGTACCCCAAGTAAGATTCCTATGAAGAATGGAAATAGAGGCAAAAATAGTGTCTGTCCTCCCCACTCCCAGTCAGGCAGAGCAATGTCCACCAACATCTGGATGCCCAGGACTGTACCTCTCTGATGTGTCCTGATTACTGGTTCTGAGCATGGGGGGGTGGAAAATGCCATCCTGGGAGGGCCTCCCCTTTACCTTTCTTACTGTCTGCAGGCTGGTGTCAGTGGCCCTCTGACAGGATAACCACTCCTCATTTTACATGGAGGCTAAGAGCGGGCTGTTCCATGACTGCTAACCCAGAGAACCAGGGACTGGTCCTCTCCCAGACTTCTATGTCCAGACTCATCTTTGCCCTTGTACAAAGCATCCTTCAACAGTGCCTCCCTAGGACACCTTCTCTGATTGGCTACAGAGTCCCTGGTGTCTAAGAATGTCTTAGAGATTCATATTCTAAGGTGAACTTGGACATATTCCCTCCCCCAATCAAATCCAGACAGAACCCCCCTCATCTGTCTGCCCAGCTCTACCCCTGGGCTCTGGTAGCTGGGCTTCCAAGGTGAGAGATCTTTGGGATAACTCAAGTACATGGGGTGCTCTGGACTAAGACTCAAGGGGGAGTGGACTTCCAGTTAAGTCATGGCGTGAGCTCCCTACAGACCCTTCTCTACCTTCATCTTTGAGAACTCTGCCCTCTTCCACACCCCATCTTCCTCAAGGGGGTCATGAAGATCTGTTGGGCTCTGGGGCCCTGAAAGGCCTATTAGGAGAGCGTTGAGGTGCTCCCTGTCAGAGCACTGAAGTCTGCAGTATGAAGTCTGCTCCTCTCTGGGGTCTGATGGGGACGCAGAGTTGTGGTCCACCCTTGGAGGAGCTGTGGGTAGGTGGTGGCAAGGTAGCAACTTCACCAGCAGGTGCTGATCTGTCGCTGGAGGGCAGACTTGAACTTTGATCTCCACTACCTTGTGGTCTGCAAAATGGGTGCGTTCCTGTTACCTTAGCCAGGATTGTGGAGTACTTTTGCGAAAGACCAACTAACTGGGGATCTATCAGTGACTCGCTATTCTCCTGAGTCTGCTCTGTGGCTTGAAGCTCTTTCCTCATCCAGAACCCCCTGCTGGACCCTCTGAAGCACAAAAGGAAGCCAGGGAGAGGGAAAGGGAGGAAGGGTGGGGAGTGAAATTCAAGGGCCTCTCCCTAGTCCCTGTGGTCCCAGTTGAGGTGACCTAGCCTACCTAGACCTAGCTGGGTAGGGCTGGAGGATCCTGAATATGTAACTCCAGCCTCCCTCTAGTTACTAGAGTCTAGAGCCTTGGCTGGCTGCTGAATCCCTTGCTCTCTGCCTGGCACCTCTCACCCATAGTCATAAGATCATTTGCCTTTGTCTCCAGAACACACAGGTTGGTGCCTTGCTCCCTGCAGGTCTCCCAGCAGGGAAGCCCAGAAGGAGTAAATAATTGTCGCGCCTCCCAGCCTGGACCAGCAGAACAGAACACGGGATGACATCAAACCATGGACACCAATTACTTTGTCTGCCCCTTACCAAGCCAACCCTCCCCACTTCCCACAGCTGGAGCTCCCACCTCCTGGGAAGGGAGTAAACAGGCCAGAGAGGTGTTGGCTGAGCTCTGGAGTTTAGAGGTAGCCTGTCCAGGCTTGCCTACGAGGTGGGGTGCCCATCCCCCACTCCGTATCCTAGAGGCAGTGGTGTGGCTTTGTGTGAGACTGAGGCATCAGCACTGGGTGATGTGTGTGTGTGTGTGTGTGTGTGTGAGAGAGAGAGAGAGAGAGAGAGAGAGAGAGAGAGAGAGAGAGAGAATCAACACTCCAGAGAGGCTAGCAGGAGCTGAGCCTGGAACTCAGAGAGGAAGGTAAATTGCTCAGATGGCAAAGCCTGCATAGCAGAGCTCCAGGTCTGCTCACATGTCTTTCCCACGTGTGACGCCCCCACCTCCACCGCCGGCTAGAACTCAGTTCACTGATACCAGAACCACAAACTTTCATTTGTACTTATGTCTCACTGACTCTTGTCAAGGGCAAGAATGAGACCAACCACATAATTTGTGGCTCCCAGTGCAGTGCAAAACAAAAGCGCAGGGTCCTTTGTTCACAAAGTACTCAGAAGAGCATTAAAGCATTAAACCTCCTAAGCTCGGGGCCCTGCGCAGAGATCACCAGTCTGTGGATTCAGCCCTGGTCATGGGGTCATGTCTGCTTCCTCTGCGGCCAGAAAACCTCATACACAGTCTAGAAGTCTCCCTGTCTGGAGTCAAAGTGCTGCAGCCACAGCCATCTCCTCCACAACCCCTCCTAGAGCAGCCAGTACTTTCTCCAGCTTGGAGAAGGAAAACCAGCTTAGCGTCCTGGGCACAGGCTTCCTCCAGGATCAGCGGGAAGTTGGCGGGAATCAGATTGGATATGGTTTGTTGTTTGCAGGGGCAGTAAACACAGGCTCTGGCATTCAAGGGAGAAACTACTCCAGAGCTGAGGATCTGTGATCTCTAGATTCTCATTCTCTCTCTCTCCTCTCTCTCTCTCTCTCTCTTGCTCTCTCTCGCTCTCTTTCTCTTTCTCTCACCCCCTCCCCTATCTTTTTTTTTTAATTGAGTCTTACTTTGCAGTCCAGGTTGACCTTAAACTCACTACATAGGCCAGGCTGGCCCCATTTCCTCCCTCCTGACTCAGCCTTCTGAAGAATGAGCTAGGCTGGCTAGCTCGGTGGGATTCAGAAGGAACCAGGATCCAGGCTTTCCTGGGTGCTGTGCTTGCTCAATGCTTCCAGGAAGAAGGCTCTTACTGCTCAGTCTCGAGGTTTGCAATGTTGTGTGTGTAGGAAGCCCTGTGCTGAGTGTTTCCCATGTTTACAGCTGCACATACACCTGTGTATTCAGTCAGAGCCCAAGAGCACCATGGGAAGGCTTACCCACCCCACACCAGTGCTGCCCTCGTGGGTGCCCTGGCCTCCATGATGGAGGGCATGTTCCTTTCCTCAGGCATCGGCATTGGAATTCAGGCCCTTGCCAGCCTGTTCCCTGCTCACTAACTATAAACTATCTGATTTATATTCATTAACCAGTACTAGACAGCGGCAGGCACAGCAAACTTCAGTGGGGGACATGCCTCCATCGACAGGCCGACTGCATTCAGTTAATTAAGGGGCTGTAATTGTTGTCCGGGACAAGGGTCCCCAGGGCACAGGCTTTGTAAATAACTACCTCCACTGCCCGCATGCCTCCCCCCACCCTCCCTGCCCATTCTCCTCCTCAGGTCTTAGAAATCAGGTAAAGGAGTCGAGGCTATACACAGGCTATGGAATGTAGTAGCAAAGGCCTGGGATATGGTGAGGGTGTGGATGATGCCTGTCCTGAGGTGGGCTGGGGGAGTCAGGGCTCACACTGACCAAGGCAGGAAGGAAAGGCTGCCCATGAGTACCCCAGTGCGTGCATGTGCTCACACGTGCGCTGGTACACTCTTGAAGGTGCCCCTCCAGGCCTGGTGGATCCTGTTTGTTCCTCACCTGCTTGCATGTCTGCCCTCTGAGCTCAGCCTAGTCAGGTGGCGTCAGGCAGGGAACTAAATAAGGAGTCATCTCACCAACTCAGAAACTGGAAGAATGCAGCTTTTATAAGCCCCTAATAGAGGGCCAGGCATGTTGATGCACACTGTACCCCAGCTTCTTGGGAGGGTGAGGAGTTTAAGGCCAACCTAGGCAACTCAGCGAAACCCTATCTCAAAATAAAAATAAGAAAGGGGACTGGGGATGTAACTAACTCAGTGATCGAGTTCTCATCTAACAGATTCAAGGCCATGAGTTCAATCTTCAGCCCTTTTATGGGGATGTAGGGGAGCAGAGGAAGAGACAGAGAGAGGGGGCAGTGTGTGATAAGAAAGGCTCATCCCTTTAAGAACTCTTGGACTACAGTACAGGGTAACTTCCGGTCCATTAGTGGAGGGGTAGTTTCTTCATCTGAAAACTTCTGATTTGACTTAGACAGTGGGGGGATGGGGGGCACACAGGACACACAGGGTGTGGTCTGGGAGGCCTGATGAGGGAGGTATACCCATAGAAAACAGTAACAAACAGATGTCACACAAGATAGTAATGATCCCCAGGAAAGACAGTCACCTTCCTGAGACAGCCAAGTGGGGCTGGGGACCAGATTTGATTCAAGGGATAATCCAACCTCAGGAGCCAATTAGCTGGACTAGATCCTGTACATATTTGCCCAAGTGCCTACTGTGTGTCAGGGACAGAATAACAAATAGGATTGCTGGTGGGGGTGGGGGCTGGATACCAATGTAGTTCAGTAGTAGAGCACTTGCCTCAAGTGCCCAAGGCCTTGGGTGGATTCTCCAGCACCAAAAAAAGAAAGAAAGAAAGAAAGAAAAAAAAAATTACTCTGGTCCTTGCCTCTCAGAAAACAAAGTGAGAGATATTGTGTTTGAATGTATATACTGTGTGTGTGCATGTGCGTGCGTGATAGCTATGCACAGTGTACTCTGACACTTGCATATTCTCCAAGTATCTGTCGAGGGAATTTTACACTTCAAATACTCCCTGGGGCACAAAATAAAGCAGCAAATATGACGGAAAGGGTTCCTGGCCTCACGGAATTTGCAGACACCAGTGTGTACGTGTGAGTGTGCATCCACATGTGTCCGTGCCCTGTGTCCACACACGTGTGAGTGTGCACAGCCTGAGAGGTGCAGATGTTCCCGTCCTGTCCAGGGTGGACAGAGGCACAGAAAGAGGGGATGGTTCCCCTTTTGGAACCGGTAACCACTTTCTTGCGCACTCCCCACCTCTAGCCTCTTGCTGTGGGAACAGGGACTCTACATGGGTTTTCATCTCAGCCTAAAAAGGGATCAGCTGCCCGGAATAATCACCTGAGGGCAGTCCTTAGCCTCCCTTGCAAGATTGGAATCATCTGTGTGGGTCCTCCAGCCGCCCCCCACCCCCAACTCCATTGCAGTCAGCTACAACCCTCAGAGTGGCCTTTGACAAGATGTTCCAGAAGTGGGTATTTCACTTGAGTCTATCCGATGGAGTCCAGTAAAGAAGAGAAAATAAGTTTCTCTGCCCTCCCCCAGCCTCCCACCCCTATTCCCACCTATCAGCCCTTATCTGAGAGAAAAATTAGAGCATTATTAGGAGTTTCATTAGGGGTGAGCAGGTGGGGAATGAAATTACATCTCAGCTCCTTCGCAGCCCCTGTAAGTATTAAGTGGTTTGATCAATGGTGTTCACACAATTAATTCTGCCTGATTGCAGAGAGTGGCTTTATCGACAGTTAGGTTTCCCCAACTTCGTCTAGCATCTGAACGTGCCTTCAGGACACACGCAGAGTGGGCCTGAGGCTGGTGGTGGAGCCATTGCTGAATGCCACATTCAGCTCACACAGACCATTTAGGAAATGAAGGTATCATGACAAGATTAAATGGATAGTTCCAGACTAGAGGAGGCAAGGCAGTCTACCTTCTGCCTCCTGTTTATCCACGTGACTGGCATTCCCACAGAGCAGAGCTAGCCTTCTCTGGGTCAGGCAGCATTCTCTCCTCCTGGCCTGTCTTGTGCACTGTCCCAGGTGTCTCCTTGTA